>OY986436.1:114300415-114317915 GCA_963920525.1 Dichetophora obliterata | reverse complement strand
TAAAAATCAACGTCAGGAGAGGTAAGTATTAATGTAACTAAATTTAAGTATCAATGTAACGAAAAAGTAAGTATTAATGTAACAAAAGGTAAAATAGAATGTAGAGATTTACTCTATATGGTGATGTAACAGAGCACCACATCTTAAAATTTTCTAAAACCATAGTAGGTAATGCTCTTAAGTATTTAAAAAAAATTAACTGCAGAAATGGTGGAGAAACAAAAAAACCGTGTTACTACTGCTCTAGAAGATACTCTCATTGTAGTACGTGTGGCTATCTATGTCGAAAATGTAGCAGCACCATCCGTAAAAAGTATTAAAAGACGTTTTCGTTAAGCCAGACTTTTTGGAAGCAGCTTCTATAATCTGAACGCAACCGTAATAAGAGGCTTGAGTTCGCTATAAAGTATCGTCATTGGGGAACAAAAGAGTGGAAGAGAGTATTGTTTTCAGACGAAACTAAAATAAATAGAGTGTCACCCGATGGAAGAAAATATGTCCGCCGCCCCAGGTCAAAGGAGTCGACCCAAAGTACAACCGAGCTACTCTGAAGCGTGGAGGAGGAAGCATTATGCTTTGGGGTGCTATGTCAAGGTAAGTCTGCCCACTGCAGAAAATTGAATGCCAATATATTGAAATTCTGGACAATTTGATGTGGCTTTATTCGGATGAAAATATGCCCGTAACTTGCATATTTCAGCAGGACAATGACCCGAAGCACACCGCTCGGCTGGTCAAGTAGTGGTTTTTAGATAATTAAGTTACTGTTTTGGACTAGCCATCTTGCTATCCTGACCTCAATCCAATTGAAAACTTATGGCTTAAGTAAACTAAGAAGTAAGCTTGCTCAAGATAGGCTACTTTGATAAGCTGTACGATGAAACAAAAAAATGTTGAAAGTGCTTCCTAACAGTGCTTGTGAAAATTTAGTATAATCTATGCTTCGTAGATGTCAAGCAGTAATTGACAACATTGGTTTTGCTACAAAATACTGACAAAATAATAATATACTATATAAAAATATTAAAACTCAGTGTCCTTAATTATATGCACGACTTATGTGATTATGTATTTATGATTTTTTTTCCAGATTTTAAAAAATACTGTTGAATAATTAAAAAACAGGCTTTTACATAAAGTTAAATTTAAAATAATCTAAATTTAAATTAGACCAAAACTCAGTGTTTTTCGTAAACAAAATAAGAATATTCCTAAAGTTTCTAATTTTATAGTGTCCCAAATTAGTTGCACGGAGCTGTATGTTTTTCAAAACACTACGTTTTCTTTGGCTTTTTGACACTTTGGCTAAAACATACATAATTTTTTTTACTTCTAGTGGAAAAGAGGAAAGAAATTCATGGAGATTCACTTGGCAAATCGCATAAGAAGAAAATAGAAAGGGGCGAAGAAAGGCTTAAAAATAACAATAGGGACTTATCTTTGGTAAAAATGAAATCTATGTTTGCTACAGGATTCGCATTTACAGCTTTATTAAGTATGTTCAACAACATGTAAGATTTCTTAATGTATATATTTACAGACATTGCAATAATTTTTTTTTTTTAGATTTGATGGACGTATTATAGCTCAACTGCCATTTACTCCAATTTCATGGATACAAGGTGTAAGCCACAGGAACCTTTCAGGCGATGACTATACTGAATGTTCCTTTATTTTTTTGTATATTCTTTGCACCATGTCAATAAGACAAAACATTCAAAAAGTTCTTGGGCTTGGTCCGTCTAGAGCTGCAAATAACCAAACAAGTGTTTTTTTTCCTGCCCCAGGTCAAATAAAATAGACAATGATTTTATACGTATTTTGGCCTCATTTATTTTTCACGAAAAATCAATTCTCTTTTTTAGGATTTATGGTATTAAAGGAATAAATAAACTTTTGATACGTAATTTAAAAGTTCGTTGTTTTTGGTTAAGCTTCAGAATCCAAACAAAAACTACCTTTTTATTTAAAATCCAATCTTTAAAAATATTCCTTTAAAAATAACATCTTTCGTTTATATTTAATGATTATCTTCTAGCTGAATGTGCATTTAAAGACAAGTTCAGTTCAAAGATTTTAGATTGCAGCTGTGGGAGATCATTAGAGTCGTCCTTGATAATAAGTGGCAGGAGTTTTGTTCCTTGATGCCCTGGTTATGCTAGGCAAACATGTATGCTATTTAATTTAGTTCATTTTCAAAATTCAGTTATAAAATTAAAATGTTTGGCATGTTTGCTGTTTCAAACAGCGAACAAAAATGTTTGTCAAGAGAGCGAAGAAAAATGAGAAGAAAAAGTTAATTTATCATTTTATTCGTAAAACACACAACAAAATCAGTTCACCAAACATGTTTATCATAAATCCACATTAAAGCTTTATGAGAGTCAGCGAGCGAAAGATTTAAAGCTTTTGAGAGCGGGAGAATAAAGGCGTTTTCGTTTCTCGAAAAAATAATGCATTTTTTCTGCCCTCTTTTTTCCTAATTCTAAATCTTTGAGAATTGTAAATCTTTTCTACTTTTAAGGTCAACATTTTCGAGAAAAGAACACGATTTAATTTTAGAGACCATTATTTTTTTTCTCAAGAGGACAGAATATCCCAAAGGGCAGAAAAAATGTAGAATTTTTTTGAGAAACGAAAACGCCATTAGTAAGCGACTGATATGTGAGCACGCTCCGACAGAAGACAAGGATGATGAGACCAAGGAAATTTTGTACGAGCGCCTTGAAAATGCATACGAGCGCTGCCCCCGTCACGACGTAAAAATCGTGCCTGGTGACTTCAACGCTAAGGTGGTGGGCAACGAAAATATATTTGGTCCAACAGTCGGAAAGTTTAGCCTCCACGACAACACCTCCGATAACGGAATGCGGCTGATTGACTTCGCCGCAGCAAGAAATATGGTCGTAAGTAGCACAAGATTCAAGCATCTCAATATTCATAAAGCCACCTGAATGTCCCCTGATCAAAAAACAAAAAATCAAATTGATCACATTTTTATCGACGGAAGACACTCTTCCAGTGTTTTGGATGTACGCACTATCCGTGGTGCAAACATTGACTCGGATCACTATATTGTCGCAGCCAAGATCCGTATACGTCTATGCGCAGTTAAAAATACACGCAACCCTGCACAGAGAAAGCTAGACGTCGACAAGCTGCAATCGAAACAGACAGCCAAAGCTTTCGCCACTCGACTTTCACTCCTGCTTCAAAGCGCTCCTCCAATCGATGATATATGCGCTCAGTGGACACACATTTCCAACTTCATGCGTGCGGCTGCTGAAGAGGTGATTGGTTACCACCGCCCTCGCCGAAACCATTGGTACGACCAGGAGTGTCGCGACGACACTGCACAGAAAGACGCCGCCTACAAAGCCACTGCAGTCGGTTGTAACGCGCGCTGCTAAGGAGCGATACAAATAAAGGAGGAGGGAAGAGAGACGTTTTTTCAGGCGGAAAAAAAGAGGCAGAAAAGCGCGAGCAAGAGAAGATTGAGATGTATGGTGACAGGAATGAGGCCCGAAAATTTTTCGAAAAAATAAGACTCTTTGCCGATGGTTTTAAAACCGGGGCCTCTTCCTGCAAGGACGAAAACGGGAATCTAGTGACAGATGTCCAGAGTACACTGACGTTATGGAGGGAACACTTCTCTAAGCTTCTAAATGGCAACGCTGACAACAATCCCGCCAATGGAGATGATATTCCAGAAACCCCGGAACGGAGGCGAAGCTCTACTTAAATGCATTCACGAGCTTCTATGCAGAATATGGTCGGAAGAACGCATTCCGAACTATTGGAATCTCAATGTGCTCTGCCCAATCCACAAGAAAGGCGATCTCACTATCTGTGCCAATTACCGTGGGATAAGCCTTCTTAATATCGCATATAAGGTCCTGTCGAGCGTTTTATGTGAAAGATTGAAGCCCATTGTAAACGAACTGATCGGACCTTATCAGTGTGGCTTCAGACCTGGAAAGTCTACCATCGACCAGATTTTCACGCTACGACAATTCTTAAAGAAGACTCAAGAAAAACAAGTCGACACTCACCATCTTTTTGTCGACTACAAAGCCGCCTTCGATAGCCCAATAAGAAGGCATCTGTACTCCACCATGTCTGAATTTGGTATTCTAGCAAAACTAATAAGACTTTGCAGGATGACACTGAGCAACACCAGCCTCTCTCCACCATTTGTTACCAAACGAGGTTTCAGACAAGGTGATTCCTTATCGTGCGACTTTTTCAACCTAATGATGGAAAAGATCATCTGAGGTGCTGATCTGAGACGTAGTGGCACAATATTCTTCAAGAGTGTTATGCTGCTTGCGTATGCTGATGACATCGATATCATTGGCCATAATACGCGCGAAGTCAGTGCAGCATTTTCCAGATTAGAAAGAGAGTCAAGTCGAATGGGTCTGGCAGTGAATGCAGATAAGACGAAATACTTGGTGTCAACAAACAAACAGTCCCAGCGTCTTGGAACCCACGTTACAGTTGACAATACCTCCTTCGAGGTTGTGAAGGACTTTGTTTATCTGGGATCCAGCATAAACTCGACCAACGACATCAGCATTGAGATCAAACGAAGAATAATTCTTGCCAACAGGTGTTACTTTGGGCTCAGTAGGCAATTGAGAAGCAGAGCCCTCTCTCGACGAACGAAAATCAAGCTCTATAAATCGCTCATCATGCCCGTCCAACTTTATGCAACTCAAACCTGGACGCTGAGCACTTCAGATGAAAAGACTTTAGGAGCATTCGAGAGAAAGATTCTTAGTAAAATCTACGGACCAATCTGCGTCAATGGCGAGTACCGAATACGGTGGAATGATGAACTGTATGAGCTGTACGCTGACATCGACATAGTCAAGCGCATTAAAATCGAGCGGCTTCGCTGGCTTGGTCATGTTCAGCGCATGAAAGACGATGCTCCAGTGAAGAAAACATTCGATTCGGTACCCAGCGGCGGTAAACACAACCTGACGAAGCTTGGAATTTCCAACTGGCGCCAGCAAGCGAAAGACAGAAATGGCTGGCGCAAATTCTTAGATGAGGCCAAGACCGACATACAGTTGTAGTGCCAACTAAGCTAGTAAGTAACCCTACGCACATTATATAATTCAAAGTTATTCAGCCTTACCACAGTAGGCGTCGTCGACACCAAATAGCGACGACTGGTGTAAAATTGGTATCGACGTTTTCGTTTTCGATAACTATTCCAAAAATATTTTTAATTATAAATTGTCGTCGTAGCCACGTCAGTGTTGGCTGATAAAAATTTAATGTCTACGTCGACTCAAAGTGACTATATACAATCGAAGACGACGACGCCTACTGTGGTAAGGCTGAATATATCTGTTTTTTGTATCATCTCTTATTTTTTTTAATTTAATTTAATTTTGTGTGTTGACTTGGTTTTGTTTGCCGTTTTACCCCGTGATATTTATAGGGCCAATTTTTCAGTGCGAGCTTAAACTCTAGTCAAATTAAACTGAGGTTAACTCACCAAAATTGGACGTTTAAGCTCAGTTTAACTAGATATATTAGCATTATTTGAAGCTGAATTGGCTTAAATTATCATATAAAGTGTTTCTTTTTTACCTAAACCGAGTTTAAACGTCCAATTTCGGTGAATCAGCCTCAGTTTAATTTGACTATAGCTTAAGCTCGCACTGAAAAATTGGCCCTTAGTGATATATTATTCTAAGAGCGACTCCATCAATTGAAGCGCAGCCGCGAATAAGCAACATTTTTTTAAGTGTTTTTTTATTCAACTACTTTTATATTATAATTATTCGTTGGAATTATTTTTTATATTTTATTATACAATGTTTTTTATAGAGTGATACAAGTTTAAATTATAATAAAACATAGTTATATATTTTTAATATCAATGAAACATGCTTTATTGGATAGAAAATGTTATGACATTAATTTTCACAAACTTTTCGCATCATTTGCTGCCGTATCTCGCCGATAACTCTTCGAGTGTTGATTTCCAGGTGTTCAATTGTTTGTGGTTTATTGACGTAGACAAGTGACTTTACATAACCCCAAAAAAATAATCCAACGGGGTTAAATCACACGATCTTGGGGGGCCAATTTGGGCCATTTCGTGAAATTATTTTTTCGTCAAAAGTTTCCTTGAGTAAATCAATTGTAGCGCCCGCTGTGTGGCATGTGGCTCCGTCCTGCTGGAACCACATATCAGCAAGATTAATGCCAGCTAATTGAGGCACGAAAAAACTTCAAATCATGTTCCTATACCGTTCGCCATTGACAGTAACATTCTCACCATCATCGTTTTTGAAGACATGGGCCAATGACTCCGCCAGCCCATAAAGCGCACCAAACAGTAATTTTCTGTGGATGTAATGGTGTTTCGACAAAACTTGTGGATTCTCCTCACTCTAAATACGACAATCCTGTTAATTTACAATACGTACCCATTCAACCAAAAATGGGCTTCATCGGAAAATAAGCTTTTCCATGGAAATTCAAAATCAATATCTATTTGTGCTTCAGCCCGTTCGCCGAATTGGCGGCGCATACGATGGTAGTTTGGCTTTAATTCCTGCACAAGTTGAATCTTGAAAGGTTTTAAGCCAAGATCTTTTCGTAAAATCTTCCATCAAGTGGAAGGACACAACCCCAGTTGCTGAGAACGGCTACGAATTGATTGATTAGGATCATCTTCAATGCTTTCCTGTACAGCGGCTACAGATTCTTCAGTGCGCACTGTTCGGCATCTCATGGGATGCACATTATCAGTAACAGTAAATGTGGTCCGAAAACGATCTATTGTTCTTCGAATTAGCAGCTCTGAAGGACGGTTATGTACGCCATAAAATGGACGAAGTGCTCGATAAATTTGACGAACGGAACCATTATTTTGATTAAAAATTTCCACAATTTGCACGCGTTGCTCTAGTGTAAGTCGATCCATAATGAAATGTCAAAGCAAACTAAGCAAAAAGCAACTATCAGCTGTTAAATGGGTGGTCAAATAAAGCAGTGATGCCAACTCAAAGTTGTATCACTCTATAAAAAACACCCTTTAGAATTTGTCCTGGCCCAATTCAATTAATTTTTTATGATCGTTTTGTGAATTTGTAAAAGTGTAAATTTACCTTCGAACAAAACACATGCTAAACGTTTCCGTTTGAAACATCAATGCATGACGATCAGAATTTTCTGATATATACAGCATTCTTATTGATGTATAGTATTGCCCGGCAGACGTTGTCCTGCCGCAGACCGCCTTACTGCTATATACGAATTTTCATGCTCGGAAAAAAAAATTATATATTTGCCATTTTTAGTACAGTTGCCGAAAGTGGCCGTATGAACTAAATTAACAAATTTTAGTCTAATACAACCAAAACCGTTCGAAGTATAAAATTTTTGATTAATTCTGGGCGGTAATGGGGTGTGGCAAAATTTTTTCACTTAAACCATCTCATACTCGAAACAATAGAATGCCAGAATTTCAGCTCAATTGAGCTTAAACCTAGTGCGTTTTGCTTAACTCCAAGCTTATCCCCTGAAAAGTGGACTTAACTTAAGTGGGTCATGCCCATTTTTAGTAAAGTTAGCGAAAGTAACCATACAACGTAGATTACCAAATTCTAGTCTCATACGACCAAAATCGTCTGAAATATAGCATTTTTTGCAAAAAGTGGGGATGGAAAGTAGGCGTGGCAAATCTATTATAGCATATTACGACAAAGTTGGAATAACAAATCGTTTGATACCTATATCGTGTTAATCTGTTCAGTGGTTCTTTCGTGATTGTCAAACATCCGTGCAGTGTCAGAACGCTTTTATATATTCGTATAGATAGACTAATATCATGTTCTCACTATCGTTGGTTGGAATAACGATAAAGTTGGAATTCCGATGAAGTTGGAATAACAAATCCTTTGATACCTAAAGGGTGATTTTTTTGAGGTTATGATTTTCATGCATTAGTATTTGACAGATCACGTGGGATTTCAGACATGGTGTCAAAGAGAAAGATGCTCAGTATGCTTTGACATTTCATCATGAATAGACTTACTAACGAGCAACGCTTGCAAATCATTGAATTTTATTACCAAAATCAGTGTTCGGTTCGAAATGTGTTTCGCGCTTTACGTCCGATTTATGGTCTACATAATCGACCAAGTGAGCAAACAATTAATGCGATTGTGACCAAGTTTCGCACTCAGTTTACTTTATTGGACATTAAACCAACCACACGAATGCGTACAGTGCGTACAGAAGAGAATATTGCGTCTGTTTCTGAGAGTGTTGCTGAAGACCGTGAAATGTCGATTCGTCGCCGTTCGCAGCAATTGGGTTTGTGTTATTCGACCACATGGAAGGTTTTACGCAAAGATCTTGGTGTAAAACCGTATAAAATACAGCTCGTGCAAGAACTGAAGCCGAACGATCTGCCACAACGTCGAATTTTCAGTGAATGGGCCCTAGAAAAGTTGGCAGAAAATCCGCTTTTTTATCGACAAATTTTGTTCAGCGATGAGGCTCATTTCTGGTTGAATGGCTACGTAAATAAGCAAAATTGCCGCATTTGGAGTGAAGAGCAACCAGAAGCCGTTCAAGAACTGGCCATGCATCCCGAAAAATGCACTGTTTGGTGTGGTTTGTACGCTGGTGGAATCATTGGACCGTATTTTTTCAAAGATGCTGTTGGACGCAACGTTACAATTAATCTCAAGAAATGGACCGGTAAGTTGGCCACCAAGATCATGCGATTTGACGCCTTTAGACTATTTTTTGTGGGGCTACGTCAAGTCTAAAGTCTACAGAAATAAGCCAGCAACTATTCCAGCTTTGGAAGACAACATTTCTGAAGAAATTCGGGCTATTCCGGCCGAAATGCTCGAAAAAGTTGCCCAAAATTGGACTTTCCGAATGGACCACCTAAGACGCAGCCGCGGTCAACATTTAAATGAAATTATCTTCAAAAAGTAAATGTCATGGACCAATCTAACGTTTCAAATAAAGAACCGATGAGATTTTGCAAATTTTATGCGTTTTTTTTTAAAAAAAAATTATCAAGCTCTTAAAAGATCACCCTTTATATCGTGTTAATCTGTTCAGTGGTTCTTGCTTGATTGTTAAACATCCGTGCAGTGCCACAACGCTTTTATATATTCGTATAGATAGACTAACACAATCTCAAGTGGGGAAAAGCTGGCTGGCAAGGCTGCAAAACATAATTAATGCTGATAACTAAATTCTGGCAACTCCCCTTAAAACATTAACAAAGAAAATTAATGAATACTAAATGAAAGCAAGAATCTCCCTGAAAGTAAAGCTGGATTCTCTGATCATCTTCAGCATGTTTTGAAAGTTTTTTCATATGAAGTTTTCGCTCAGAGAGAAAAATTGATTCGATTGCGTTGTTTTTCAGTTTGGAAGGCTGTTATGTTAAAAATATTTGCGATTATATTTTACAAATCCCACGACGCAAGGCTGTTTGCTCTTAATTGGGAATATTCCTTATATAAAATTAACTTTCGACGTTTTATTTAGATGTTAAAAAAGGTTGATTACCTAATTTTAAATATGATTGGTATATGTAAAAGCAGAATAAGGCACATACAGCTTAAAACCATTAACCGCGGCTCCCAAACGTTTTGCACGATTTTTTATTTATGCCCCTATCACCGTCTGCGAATCGAACAAAAATTAAGTCGAATTCGCCATGTTGGTATCACCGTCGGCGAATTTTTAAATTTAATTCGACTGAAACGTCAAAAATAGGCGAATGAAAAAACTTCGTGGTATCACTGTTCGCGAATTTCGCAGATGACGTTCGACTTAAGCGTCAAAAACAGACGAATAAAAATATTTGGTGACAAGCCGGCGAATGCGTTTGATATCTTCTAATTTTACACATAAAAATGGAAAATAATAGAAAAAGGTAAGTAAATTGCATTGTTTGTATTTTTTGTGGTTTGTTTTTTATTTTAAGGAATTTGTTATTTATTTTTAGTATGAAAAAAACCAACAGCCGGCAGTTCCATAAAATGGTCCATAAAATGGCTTTTATCCATACAAGGCAAAGATTACGCTCAATAATCCCGACAACTTCGCTTAAAACTGTGGACACCGTTGATTGCGCCAGACCCAATTCAAAATAGTTTCCAACGCTCTTTTGGTAACTACCCTCAGCAAAAAATCGTAGAGTACTAGTTAGCTTCAAAATAGGAGGAATCGCACAACTTCGAATTGACTGCATGGAGTCTTCAATATTCTGCAACACAATGACAAAGGCTTCCTTGTTAAGCCTAAAATATGATTGAAACCTTTAAGAGATTTTAAATATTTCAATAAAGATTAACCGGGCAGGAATCTCTAGATTAGATTTATCCCTATTACTCCGTCGTAATCTACACAAAGTTTGTGTTTTCTCAGTTTCTCCAAAGAATAGCTCTGCACTGCTTAACATTTTGGTATATTTTATTATTTATTTGTATTTATCGCGGCTTAATTGAAATTTGAGGTTTGAGTTTTGACGTTTCTAAGCGAATTTTAATGTTTTCTGTTTGGCAACACCGTATCTGAGGCGAATAAGTAGGTTCGCAAACAGTGATACCACAAAAAGAAAAATTCGCCAAATGATTCGATTCGAGTGAAGCATTCGATTCGCAGACGGTGATAGGGGCATTCATTAAAGAATTTACAGTGCTTTAGTATATTGATAACAGGAACTACCAAATAAAATTTCAACTTTGTATCTCTCACCGTAGTCGAGATATAAGGTTTGTATAAAAATATATAAATAAATAAATATATATAAATAAATGGTTAATTGTCTAAGAGAGCTTTTACATTTTTTTAATTAATACAATTTTTAACATATGATAACACAAATTTCCCGATTTTTATAAATAATCATTTTTGACATGGAAAATATAATAGTTAACGTAAAAATTTCTTGACACACTCCAAAAACAATTTATAGCTCTGTTTTCTTAACCCTCATCGGTCCCCTGTATGCGCACGCATACACTTTTGATCTTTAACCTTGAATAAAATAAAAACGGTTCAGCGGAATGACCTTGTATTTTGCAAAGTAGAATTATTTTGCCTGAACCAGAGATAAAGAGATGGGAAACTCCGTTGGAGAGGGATAGCACTATGTTCGATTTTACGTTAAATTGGCCCCAATACTAACAAAACATTTATAAGTGGTCGTAAAATCAACGGAAAACAACCCTGGTTTATGGTAGATTGAAGAATTTCACCAGTTACGTTTGAGGTCCGATAACTGTAAAACTGCATAATGGAACAAAATGGGTAACAAAAGGTATACCAAAAAATACTTCGGAAATGCAATGGAAAGCATCCCTGAAACATCATGGTGAAATTTTTTTAGAATAATTACACCATAGGAATAAGTTCAAGCCGTGTTGACGTTAGAAAAATTTTATGAATACTTTTTTCATACTCATATGAATATATGTTTTTATTTGCAAAAATATAAAAAAGGAGACATTTCTTTAAATTCAACAAAAACTTTAAGAAAAATTATGACATTGAGACATTTTTGGACAGTACTGCCTCATAGCACACCTGCTGCTGAATGAATTTTTTCTAATTTTAGTCTTACTATAAAAGATAAGACTAGTAGATTTTTTTTGGGAATAAGTAAAGGTATATTGTTTTGCAAAATTCTTAAAAATGAATAATTTTTAAATTTAATATAAATAAAGGGCAATAGCAACCCATTTTATTTATATTACACTTAACTGAATAAGCTATGAAATTACTTTTTTATGTATTTATATATTATTTTGTATAATAGCTGTTAAATAATTATTGCTTATCGTATTCATTAGCAATTCGATTATATTTTTAAAATTGTAAAATAATTGATTAAGTACAATTCTTTTCTGTTTGTAATCGTAATATAATTATAAAAATCGCAAAATAATTACGATTACTTTAGATGTCGAAAATAATCAAAAAGAATTAAAAGTAATCAAGAAAAATAATCAGAGTACTTTTAGAAATTATGTTTGATTATTTTTTTTATTATGTATAGCATTAGCGGTAACAAAGAAGGAACCATGAACCCAAAGTTCCACCACTTTTGTTAATAAAACTGATTAAGTTTTCGTATAACTGTGTTAACTGAAAAAGTTGTATCAACGTATGGGCGATTTCAGTTAAAAATGACTGGTTGCACTTCACAACCTCACCGTTGAAACGATTCGAGTCAACCTCAAGCAGAATCAAAAATAATTTCTAAAAGTAGTCGGATTATTGTTTCTTGATTATTTTTTATTCTTTTTGATTATTTTCGTATTTCCAAGTAGTCATAATTATTTTTTGATTATTTGTAATCGAAATCAATTACTTATCAAAAACATCTCCCTCAAGGATTATATAATGATTATAATTATTTTTAAAATAAAATCTAATTGTTTATTAATCGTAATCGCTATTTAACATTTATGTTTTGTGTATAGTTTTTTGTATAAATATCAAACTTGTACAATTAATGTAATAAACATAATTTATAAAAAATATAAAAATAACACAAAATATAACAGACTGAAGCACTGAAATGTGCATATGTTCCTTTATGGCAAATGTGCAGGTTGTCTAAAATTGTTATCTTCTTTTTCTTCTTAAGCTTTCAAAAGTATAGTTTTTGAGAATTAACTGTTAAATTTTTGTAAGGATACTGACGTTATCTCCGCTTCTACAGCCGTTTTAGCAGATATAGAGCGCACAGCAGAAATATACATACTCACTCTCTTTACACTCATTTATCTCAAAACTACTTTTTTCGTCAATGTGTTATATCGAAAACAAAAGCTATTCAGCCGAATCATCTGAAATTTTAATATGTTATTCACATCAGTGGCTTTCGCTATCAAAATTTCAAAAAATCGTATATTTTACACTGAATAACCATTAAAAAACCCTGCTTTGGGACTTAAATTTCAAAAACGCGTCATAATCAAAAATTTGTATATGCCATATACATTTAAAATTTAAATATCATTGTTCATTATTTTAACTTTTAAAAAAATAAATCCTAAAAATATTTAAAATATTCAAGCAAAATATTAAGACCTTAATATTATTTTATATATGTACATGCTTTGTTTCTTACTATTACATTTTAACAAAGCTATTTGTTCGTCTTCAAATTAAATAAATAGAATTGTTATGAAAGCTTAAAAATTGGGTCTCAGTACTGTAATATGTGAATAATTTTTTCGGAAGTGGATACATTTGTGACCTTTTCATGGATACTTTTTTCAGAATCGTCGCGGCAACACTGATTTGAGGTGAATTCACGTACACAGTAAATGAGTTCCACCAAAGCATAACAAAATGGAAAAAACATATGTTTTGACATCACAAAATTTAAGTTTCCTATCTCTGTATTTTAGGCCTGAACAACCAAAAAAACCCGTTTTTGAATTTGTACCCTTACTGTATTTGCCTGTGCAGTTATAGTTACGAATCGGTCGCTGTGTATGTGCCCGCATACACATAAGCAGTTACCTGGAATTGCCGCTTATTTTTGTGTGTGGATTTATAGCACGCTCTTATTTTTTCGTTTTATGAAATTCAGTTTGTTCTGGAACACACATAAGTGAAGTTTGTTTGCGCATTTATTTGAATTTTGGGTGTGTTTCGAAGTATTTGATAAAAAATGGATAGAGTTTTACGTGAAAGAAGGCAGCAAGATGAACTAGAAATGGATTTTGATTTGGAAAGCGAAGCGGGCGAGTCTCCGTCCAATAGTGACGATGATTTTGCATTATCAGACGAGGAGAATGATGAAAGTGAAGTTAGCGTGCATTCGGATGAAGACGACATTGAGCCACTGGAGCAAAATTTAGCAGAAGAAAATGCAGCAAATCCTCAAAATAAATATTTTTCAAAAAATAAGAAAATTGAATATTCATCGCAAACATTTGAAATAAATCTAAGAAATTTATTTCGACGTGCAGAAAATATAACTTCAGGTAAAAACCTACCGTCTTTGTTATGGGTTCATGTTCATTATATGTTTCATTTTTTTATAATTCAGGTCCAAAAACATTAGCAGCTACTACTATAGTTGATGTTTCGTCTGCATTTCACATGTTTCTTGAACCGGTTGAGAATATTATTTTGAACAGGACGAATTTATATGGTTTGGACACTCTGCAACATACTTTGGATTGTTGCTGCTTTCTGGTGTGTATCGGTCATACGGTGAATGTGTCACTAAACTGTGGAATGACGAAACTGGTCGGCCAATATTTAGAGCAACAATGTCTTTGAAAATGTTCAAGCGTATCCATGGTTGCATTCGATTTGATGACCGCGAACAACGTGTGGCCAACACTGCATCTACAAGTACTTCTGTACGTGACAAATCGGCACCGATTCGAAATGTATACGATAAATGGAATCATAATTTGAAAGTTGTATACACACCAGGAAAAAACATAACCGTAGATGAACAGTTAGTTCCGTATCGTGGGCGATGTCCGTTTCGTCAGTATATTCCATCCAAGCCGGCGAAATATGGCATCAAAATTTGGGTGCTATGCGACTCAAAAAGCTGGTATGCATACAACACACAAATTTATGTTGGTCGGAATCGTAATGCCACTCCTGAACGTAATCTCGGACGGCGTGTTGTTTTGGATTTGGTGGAAGGCCTTTCTGACAGAAATGTAACGTGTGACAACTTTTTCACTTCGTAAGAATTGGCAGAAGATTTACATAAGAATCGCATGACTATTTTGGAAACAATAAGGAAAAATAGGACTGAAATTCCTTCAAACGAAAAGTCAATCGCTGGCCAATGGCAATATTTTGTAACATGCTTGATGTTATTGCGTTGAATGCATTCGTGACGTTCATTGCATTGTTCCCGAATTGGAAAAATTCTAAAACGAACCATAATATTCGTCATCACCCTTTTATCGAGGAGCTTGGATTGAATCTCGTTGAAAAACAGATCACTAAACGTAGAAAACAACCTCAAAGTAATGATGCTTCCAGTGTTATTCAAAGAATTCGAGAGATTCGCCATTTACCAAGTACATCAAAACGAAGCCGATGCTACATCTGCACATATAAAAATGACAAAAATCTTTTTGCTACACGCTGTGAAAAGTGTAGAAATTTCATTTGTGCTGAACATAATTTCAATTTATGTAATATTCTAATTAATTTCATTCTAAATCTACGTTTATGGAGTTCAAACGTATTAATATGATAGTAAACAATGTAATAAACATAAAAAATCACAAAACATAAATGGTTGTTAATTTTTTTTTAGCTTTTTTACAATTAAAAATATATGTGTATGCGCGCGCATACAATGGGACCGATTAAGTGTATTTCTCGAGGGACCGATGAGGGTTAAAGCAACAAACAAAAAATAAAACACTTAACTGTTACCAATCTTGAGATATGATCAATTCTGCAGAAGCATTTTCATGGGTAAGAAAATACCCACCCGCGGTTAATTCGTTTAGGATACAACTCGAATAATGTCAATATTATACTTTTTTAAATTTATAAAAAATATTTTTCAGTTAAAAAAAAATTGCGACATGTACGAATTTTTTTAACATCGGATTCCAGTTAAGCGACCTTAAATTACCTTGAAATCATGTATCGCATTTCTTTTTTTGAGAAATTGTCTCCAAATCCGCACAGATCCGCACCAATTTACACTCTTTACCAAATTACACTCTTAAGGACAGGCGTAATCGCTGCAACTTTCCAACAGTCAATGAATGTTCCAGACGATAGGGATTTATTAAAAATCCAACAAAGCGGTTTTGCTAGTGCAGCAGAGCATTTAATGAGCAATATAGACGATAAGCCATCAATGTCAGCCTTAACAGACGTCTTCATTAGAGATAATGAATGACTGACATCATCAACAGATAATGAAATTGACCCAATGTCAATAACTTCATCCACAAAGTCTAATACAGAATGATTAAACAACGAATCATCCTTAACAAAGTTGGATTTGAAATAATCAGCGAAAAGATTAACAGATTCAGCAATTGAAGTAGATTTATTGCCATTCAATTGCATAGAAGTTGGAATAAGCAACCCATCCTTTTTGGATTGAATATAATTCCAGAAGACTTTTGGGTTTGAAATAATATTAGACTCAATTCTTAAGATGTATTGATTGTATATGAATTTATTTAAGAAGTTAAGAGTCCTTAAGAGTGGATCTAAAAATGATGTTACAAACTACCGGCCCATCTCAAAGTTGTCTAACGTTTCTAAATTCTTTGAATCCATTATTAAACCTAAGTTATACTTTCATGTTAAGAGACATATTTGCCTGGAGCAACATGGTTTCGTTTCTGGCAGGTCAACTGTGACTAATCTTGCTCTCTTTTCTAACTTTTGTATCTCTGCCTTTGAATCCGGCTACCAAGTTGATGCCTTGTATACGGATTTCTCGAAGGCATTTGATAAAGTATCTCATAATATTTTGATTGCCAAACTTTGCAAAATGGGATGCCATTCGGTTTTTCTTAATTGGATTAAGTCATATTTAAGTGGTAGAGTGTGCTATGTAGCGATTAATGATATTCACTCTTATTGCTATAGAGTTACCTCTGGAGTTCCTCAGGGAAGTATTCTTGGGCCTCTGTTATTTGTATTATTTATAAACGATATATGCAAATGTTTTTGTAATTCGAGATTTCTTTTATATGCTGATGACTTAAAGTTTTTTAGAAGGGTGAATAGCTTGGTGGATGCTGAGTTGTTGCAATCTGACCTCAATAATGTTTCGGAGTGGAGTACTCGTAATGGGTTGCCATTGAATGTTAGTAAATGTTTGAATGCTTCGTTTAGCAAATCTTCTAATTTTATTAGTACAACCTATTTTATGTCACATCTACCACTTAAAAAAGTTGTTAATATTCGTGATTTGGGAGTAATTTTTGACACGAAGTTCACGTTTGTAGAGCATCTGAATTTCATAGTGCCTAAAGTTTATTCTCTCCTAGCCTTTCTTCGGAGAAATAGTGCAGAGTTTCAAGACCCTTATACTTTAAAAGCTCTTTACAATTCATTGGTTCGTTCTCGGTTGGAGTACGCTGCGTTTATTTGTAATCCATCGTTTGCAATCCATTCGTTGAGATTAGAAAAAGTTCAGAAGATAGCCACAAAATACATGTTACAGCCTACGCGTTTTTCTGAAAACTTACCTTCTTATACTGCTCGATGTTTGTTAATGGGCCTAAAGCCTCTTGAGACGAGGAGAAAAATAAATTCCTTGTTATTTATATACGACATTATATCAGGTAATATTGATGATCCTTTTTTACTACAATTAATTGAGTTTAACATTCCTATAAGGCAGTTGCGGTGTTTTAAATTATTTTTTATAAAACACCATCGAACAAATTACGCTCTCAATGAACCTATTACGAGAGCTTTGAGTTTATATAATGAGTTATCGTTAAAATATGTTTTTGAC
>OY986436.1:114287797-114292715 GCA_963920525.1 Dichetophora obliterata | reverse complement strand
TATATTATATTATATTATATTATATTATATTATATTATATTATATTATATTATATTATATTATATTATATTATATTATATTATATTATATTATATTATATTATATTATATTATATTATATTATATTATATTATATTATATTATATTATATTATATTATATATTATATTATATTATATTATATTATATTATATTATATTATATTATATTATATTATATTATATTATATTATATTATATTATATTATATTATATTATATTATATTATATTATATTATATTATATTATATTATATTATATTATATTATATTATATTATATTATATTATATATATTATATTATATTATATTATATTATATTTATATTATATATATTATATTATATTATATTATATTATATTATATTATATTATATTTATATTATATTATATTATATTATATTATATTATATTATATTATATTATATTATATTATATTATATTATATTATATTATATTATATTATATTATATTATATTATATTATATTATATTATATTATATTATATTATATTATATTATATTATATTATATTATATTATATTATATTATATTATATTATATTATATTATATTATATTATATTATATTATATTATATTATATTATATTATATTATATTATATTATATTATATTATATTATATTATATTATATTATATTATATTATATTATATTATATTATATTATATTATATTATTATATTATATTATATTATATTATATTATATTATATTATATTATATTATATTATATTATATTATATTATATTATATTATATTATATTATATTATATTATATTATATTATATTATATTATATTATATTATATTATATTATATTATATTATATTATATTATATTATATTATATTATATTATATTATATATATTATATATTATATTATATTATATTATATTATATTATATTATATTATATTATATTATATTATATTATATTATATTATATTATATTATATTATATTATATTATATTATATTATATTATATTATATTATATTATATTATATTATATTATATTATATTATATTATATTATATTATATTATATTATATTATATTATATTATATTATATTATATATATTATATTATATTATATTATATTATATTATATTATATTATATTATATTATATTATATTATATTATATTATATATTATATTATATTATATTATATTATATTATATTATATTATATTATATTATATTATATTATATTATATTATATTATATTATATTATATTATATTATATTATATTATATTATATTATATTATATTATATTATATTATATTATATTATATTATATTATATTATATTATATTATATTATATTATATTATATTATATTATATTATATTATATTATATTATATTATATTATATTATATTATATTATATTATATTATATTATATTATATTATATTATATTATATTATATTATATTATATTATATTATATTATATTATATTATATTTATATTATATTATATTATATTATATTATATTATATTATATTATATTATATTATATTATATTATATTATATTATATTATATTATATTATATTATATTATATTATTTATATTATATTATATTATATTATATTATATTATATTATATTATATTATATTATATTATATTATATTATATTATATTATATTATATTATATTATATTATATTATATTATATTATATTATATTATATTATATTATATTATATTATATTATATTATATTATATTATATTATATTATATTATATTATATTATATTATATTATATTATATTATATTATTATATTATATTATATTATATTATATTATATTATATTATATTATATTATATTATATTATATTATATTATATTATATTATATTATATTATATTATATTATATTATATTATATTATATTATATATATTATATTATATTATATTATATTATATTATATTATATTATATTATATTATATTATATTATATTATATTATATTATATTATATTTATATTATATTATATTATATTATATTATATTATATTATATTATATTATATTATATTATATTATATTATATTATATTATATTATATTATATTATATTATATTATATTATATTATATTATATTATATTATATTATATTATATTATATTATATATATTATATTATATTATATTATATTATATTATATTATATTATATTATATTATATTATATTATATTATATTATATTATATTATATTATATTATATTATATTATATTATATTATATTATATTATATTATATTATATTATATTATATTATATTATATTATATTATATTATATTATATTATATTATATTATATTATATTATATTATATTATATTATATTATATTATATTATATTATATTATATTATATTATATTATATTATATTATATTATATTATATTATATTATATTATATTATTATATTATATTATATTATATTATATTATATTATATTATATTATATTATATTATATTATATTATATTATATTATATTATATTATATTATATTATATTATATTATATTATATTATATTATATTATATTATATTATATTATATTATATTATATTATATTATATTATATTATATTATATTATATTATATTATATTATATTATATTATATTATTATATTATATTATATTATATTATATTATATTATATTATATTATATTATATTATATTATATTATATTATATTATATTATATTATATTATATTATATTATATTATATTATATTATATTATATATATTATATTATATTATATTATATTATATTATTATTATATTATATTATATTATATATATTATATTATATTATATTATATTATATTATATTATATTATATTATATTATATTATATTATATTATATTATATTATATTATATTATATTATATTATATTATATTATATTATATTATATTATATTATATTATATTATATTATATTATATTATATTATATTATATTATATTATATTATATTATATTATATTATATTATATTATATTATATTATATTATATTATATTATATTATATTATATTATATTATATTATATTATATTATATTATATTATATTATATTATATTATATTATATTATATTATATTATATTATTATTTATATTATATTATATTATATTATATTATATATATTATATTATATTATATTATATTATATTATATTATATTATATTATATTATATTATATTATATTATATTATATTATATTATATTATATTATATTATATTATATTATATTATATTATATTATATTATATTATATTATATATTATATTATATTATATTATATTATATTATATATATTATATTATATTATATTATATTATATTATATTATATTATATTATATTATATTATATTATATTATATATATTATATTATATTATATTATATTATATTATATTATATTATATTATATTATATTATATTATATTATATTATATTATATTATATTATATTATTTATTATATTATATTATATTATATTATATTATATTATATTATATTATATTATATTATATTATATTATATTATATTATTTATATTATATTATATTATATTATATTATATTATATTATATTATATTATATTATATTATATTATATTATATTATATTATATTATATTATATTATATTATATATATTATATTATATTATATTATATTATATTATATTATATTATATTATATTATATTATATTATATTATATTATATTATATTATATTATATTATATTATATTATATTATTATATATTATATTATATTATATTATATTATATTATATTATATTATATTATATTATATTATATTATATTATATTATATTATATTATATTATATTATATTATATTATATTATATTATATTATATTATATTATATTATATTATATTATATTATATTATATTATATTATATTATATTATATTATATTATATTATATTATATTATATTATATTATATTATATTATATTATATTATATTATATTATATTATATTATATTATATTATATTATATTATATTATATTATATTATATTATATTATATTATATTATATTATATTATATTATATTATATTATATTATATTATATTATATTATATTATATTATATTATATTATATTATATTATATTATATTATATTATATTATATTATATTATATTATATTATATTATATTATATTATATTATATTATATTATATTATATTATATTATATTATATTATATATATTATTATATTATATTATATTATATTATATTATATTATATTATATTATATTATATTATATTATATATATTATATTATATTATATATATATTATATTATATTATATTATATTATATTATATTATATTATATTATATTATATTATATTATATTATATTATATTATATTATATTATATTATATTATATATATTATATTATATTATATTATATTATATTATATTATATTATATTATATTATATTATATTATATTATATTATATTATATTATATTATATTATATTATATTATATTATATTATATTATATTATATTATATTATATTATATTATATTATATTATATTATATTATATTATATTATATTATATTATATTATATTATATTATATTATATTATATTATATTATATTATATTATATTATATTATATTATATTATATTATATTATATTATATTATATTATATTATATTATATTATATTATATTATATTATATTATATTATATTATATTATATTATATTATATTATATTATATTATATTATATTATATTATATTATATTATATTATATTATATTATATTATATTATATTATATTATATTATATTATATTATATTA